>JBBDGP010001187.1:4842500-4883087 GCA_037952835.1 Lithobates septentrionalis | reverse complement strand
AGGGAGGCCTGTTCAAATAAATGGTGTCGCTTCACACATGCGCTAAAAAAAAGAAACCACGCAGGAGAGCCACTCAAGTGGGTTTCTGAAAGAGGCTGGGGTGGAGTGTGGGACACTGTTGGAGGCTGGGGCATTCAAGAGGGTTGGGGAGCACTATAGTAGCTGGGAGGCACTGTGGGAGGTTGGGGAGCACTATAGTAGCTGGGATGTTGGGGAGCACTATAGTAGCTGGGAGGCACTGTGAGAGGTTGGGGAGCACTATGGTAGCTGGGAGGCACTGTGGGAATGTTGGGGGATCTGCAGCTGGGTAGAGGGCCGGGAGAGGGGAGACCGTGGCTCGGCAGTGTGCCACAGCCTGATGGTTGAGAGCCACTGATCTAGGCCATTCATCTCTGGCCAAGTCTTTTGATCTCAACATGTTCCCTGTTGGTCAACCTGTGTTCAAAACTTTAGCATTAGTGATGTCTAAATGCTGATCTGATCATGAAATCATGTTTTTTTCCCCCCTCACCTTCCAGGACAGCTACTTGAGAGATGATCAGCTCTGCCCTCTACAGGAAACACAAATCAGATAGAATTTAAAAGGCCCCTCCCTTTCCTCTGACCCTCAGTTGTTTTGTGTTTCCAGCCCCTTCAGGAACACCGACACGTTTTTTGTTTTCTTATGGTCTGGTAACTGTGGTTGGTGGACCCCCTTCTCTGGTTTCATCCAGGACTAGTTGTGGCCAAGTCCTGGATGATGGTCTGTACCAGAAGGGTTCCCTATTTCTAAGGGTTACTTGCCTGTGTAAATGGTGGCAACTCCCTTTCCCCAGCGCTGCTGTGTGGAACTGTGTCCTCCTAAATGCTTCATTCCGGTGTACCAAGATGGCGTCAGAAGGACTTCCGGTGATGCAGCAAGATGGCGCCGGAACCGGAAGTCACATGACGCACTTCCGGACGCCGAGTTTTTATAAGGAGCATGGTGTGAAGACACTGAGGACATGCTGCAGGGGAATGGCCTGCTAAAAACGCCATTCTAGGTGCAATTTTTGCGGTACAGCAGCAGTCTTCTCTGCGACCATTCTCCGCTTGCTTCATGGAGCCTGAGGACAGGTGCGAGGATGGAACGTCCGCTCGTATTGAACCAGCGGCAGCATCCGGGTCCCATACTGCCCCCAAGGTAAGCCCTGGTCTGTGGATAGCTACAGCAAGGGACTTCTTTTGTATGGATACTTTTTATTCATGGCCCTTGTTTCTGCTCTCTTCTAGGCCAAACCGGTGAAGAAGAAATGTGGGAACTGTAGAGCCAGGCTCTGATAGTTATAAAAAGCTATTTTGTGAGGATTGTATCCCACCCAGAGCTAGTTCAGAGTCTTCCTCCTTTAAGGAGTTAATGACTTCTATGAAGGAGGTAGTGGACTCTTTTCGGTCACTAAATGACAGGGTTACTAGTATAGGCCCTTCCTCTTCTAGACCCATAGCTCAAGATCCTTCAACCTCTGCCAAGTCCCTTCCCTTATTAGTATCTGAGACTATAAGTTCACGCAATACCTCTGATCTGGAGGAAGGTGAGAATTCAGTCTCTTCATCTGATGAAAAGTCTGCATCAGAGGAAGATACAGGTAGCTCATTTAAGTATCTTTTTCCAGTTGAGGATATTGATGAACTATTAAAAACAATTTATACCTCAGAGCAGATTGAGATGCCACAGCAAGCTCAATCTGTACAGGATAAAATGTATAGGGGCCTACAGGGACAGAAATCTAGAACCTTTCCGGTACACCAGTCTCTTAGGGACATGATTCTATCTGAATGGAAAGAACCTGATAAAAGGTTGTTTCAATCCAGAGGACACAAAAGAAGATTTCCTTTTCAGCCTGATTTTGAGGAGGTGTTCTTTAAGTGTCCTAGATTAGATGCCCCTATGTCGCAGGTGTCCAAAAGATCAGATCTTTCTTTTGAGGATTCTGGGGTCCTTAAAGTGGGGTTCCACCCAAAAAAACAAAAAAACCTCAAAAATTCTTAAAAAAAAAAAAAAAATTTGGATTTTTTTTTTTTTTTTTTTTTTTTCACTTACCTCTAAATGCCTGTTGCTAGGTGGTCCCTCGTAGTCTGCCCCTTCCTTTGCCTGGGCTGGTGACATCACTTCCCCCTCGGCACAGGAAGGGCTCCGCTCTGCTCCCTCCCTCCTGTCAATCATCTGGGACCCATTACAGGTCCCAGGTGATTGAGCGGCCAATTGCGGCGCCGCTCGCGCATGCACAGTGGGTGCCAGGCTGTGAAGCCACAGCCCGGCGCCCACAGTTGAAATGCCGGCGCCGACAAGCGGAGGGGGGGGGGGACGAGCGGGGCTTCGATCTCCCGCATCGCTGGACCCAGGGACAGGTAAGTGTCCAATTTAAAAGTCAGCAGCTACAGTATTTGTAGCTGATGACTTTTAATTTTATTTTTTTATTTTTTTTTTTTTTTTTGACGGCCCCCCTGGGTGGAACTCCTCTTTAAGGATCAAATGGATAGGAAGGCCGACTCATTGCTGCATAGGGCCTGGGATGCTTCAGCTTTTTCTTTAGGCCCGGCGGTAGCTTCCACCGGTGTGGCTAGAAATTTAGACGTATGGGTTCAGCGTCTAGATGATTTTCTGGCATCTGACACCCCCAAGGAAGAGATTAGAGAATCCCTCCCACTCATTGCCAAGTCAGTCGCCTTCTTAGCTGATGCAGCAGCAGATTCAGTGAAATCCGCAGCCAGAGCTTCTGCTCTCATTAATTCAGCTAGGCAAGCTATCTGGCTTAAATCTTGGGAAGGTGCCCTTACTTCCAAGAATAAACTCTGTGGCATTCCTTTCGAAGGCAAACTGTTGTTTGGTTCTTCCTTAGAAGAAGTCTTCGCTCGTTCCTCTGAGAAAAGTAAACGATTCCCTTCTTCCCAAAGGAATAAGCCCCAGAATAAGAGGCCTTTTCGTGGCTTCCAAAACAAGGCTAATTTTAAAGGCAACAGACTAAAAAGAAATGGTCCTTTAACAAAGACAAACACAAAGGGGGAACTCCCTTTGTTCCTTCAGCCCCTTCCAAGAATATCCAGTGACGCCAGGTTAGGGGTAGGGGGAAGATTGTGCCCTTTCATCAAGGAATGGGCAGAGATTTCCACTAATTCCTTTATCCTTCAAACTCTGGAAAAGGGTTACAGATTGGAATTCAAAATCCCCCCCCCCCCCCCCCCCCCCCCCCACCCAGAGGTTTTTTCTTACCCACCTGCCGAGAGACCAATAGAGACGGCAAGCCATGTTAAATTTGATTTCTGTGTGGGAAACAGAGGGAGTTATTTCTCCTGTCCCTGAAAATCAGAAGTTCCGGGGATTTTTTTCTCACGTCTTTCTGGTCAAGAAAGCTTCCGGTGGCTTTCGTATGGTCATAAATTTAAGCGTCCTGAACCAATACATCGTTTACAGACGTTTCCGTATGGAGAACATTTATTCAGTAAGAAATCTGTTACCAGAGGTCTTCATGTTGACCCTGGACCTTCAGGACGCTTATCTTCATGTACCAATCTGCCAGAGCCACCGAAAGTTCCTCAGGTTTGCAGTGCTCGTGGGAACGAGCTGTCTCATTGGCAGTTCAATGCCGTTCCTTTTGGTCTCTCGGCAGCACCAAGGATTTTCATATAAATCATGGCCGAAGTCATGGCCTTTTTTCGGATTCAAGGTGTATCAATTGTCCCATATCTAGACGATTTTTTGATTTATTTATTTATTTATTTTATTTTTTTTTTCTCAGGGCAAGGAGTCCCTTATTCAAGACCTACAGTTGGTTTTGCGGACCTTTCAAAAATTAGGGTGGAAGGTCAACCAGCAGAAGTCTTGCCTAGTACCCTCACAGAGCATACTTTTCCTGGGTTATCTAATAGACTCTGTTGCCCTAAAGATTTTTCTTCCCGAAGAGAAAATTGTGAAAATTCTTCTCTCTGTGCAGACCTTCAAACTGCTCCCTCAGACCTCTTAGGCCCAGCAACTGCATGATTCGCCAAATGACTGCAGCCATTCCAGGGGTGCCTTGGGCTCAATTGCACTCCAGACCCCTTCAGGCTTTTCTTTTGCTCCATTGGGATCGCAGGAAAAATTCTCTGGATCAGCTGGTAAAACTACCAGAAGGGAATTTTCTCGATCTCGCCTGGTGGGAGCAGCGAGAACATCTACAGAGGGGGAAGGATTGGACACAACATTGCCCGGTCAAGATTACCACAGACACCAGTCTGTGGGGTTGGGGTGCTCACTCACAGGGCTGGCAGGCTCAAGGAGCCTGGTTGCCAGAGGAAGCAGGTCGCTCCTCGAATTTCAGAGAACTTCTGGCTGTGAGGAAAGCACTTATATCTCTGGGAGAGAGGGTCTATTCAAAGGACCTTTTTAATATTTTCAGACAATGCCACAACAGTGGCATACTTGAACAAGCAAGGGGGCACTCGCTCGGAATCACTTCTGTCATTAACGCAGCAGATTCTGTCCTTGGCAGAGATCTATGTCACTTCAGTAAGGGCAATCCACATCAAGGGGTCGGAAAATGTGCTGTACTTTCTGAGCAGGGTGAGCATCAGTTCCAGCGGTTAGGAACTACATCAAGGCACGTTCCAGGAGGTGGTGCTAAGATGGGGTCTCCCCACAGTGGATCTTTTTGCCTCCAGTCTCAACAAGAAACTACCGGCGTTCTCTCTGGAGAGAGAAACAGAGTCCTTGGGGACGGATGCACTGTCCTTCCCTTGGGACTTCAGCTTGGCCTATGCCTTCCCTCCTTTTGCCCCTAGTGGTTCGGAAAATTATTCAGGACCGAGCAGAAGTCGTTCTGATTGCCCCCTGGTGGCCCAGGAGGAGTTGGTTCTCCTCTCTGAAGGCCCTATCTGTGTATCCTCCCTGGCCTCTTCCAGTTCGAAAGGATCTACTCCATCAGGGACCGGTATTACATCCAAACCCTCAGACCTTCCATTTGACGGCCTGGAGGCTGAGCGGCACATCCTACAGTTAAATGGGTGTTCAGAGAGGGTTATTCATACTGTCCTGGACAGCCGTAAGTTGGTCACAAGAAGAATCTATGGGAAAGTTTGGAAAACTTTTATTTCCTGGCAAAGGAAATCTGGTTTAGTTGTTTTTCCACTCCCTGCATTTTAGATTTTCTGCAGAAGGGAGTGGAAAAGGGGCTCTTTGTCAACACCCTTGGGGTTCAGGTTGCTGCCCTATCTTTATTTTCAGAGAGAAGACTAGCGGAAGATCCCTTAGTCAGGAGGTTCCTTTTTAGCCAGATCTAGACCTACTCCCAGGGTCATCAAACATGTTCCTCCCTGGGATCTGTCGTTAATATTAAATGCACTAACAAGGGTTCCTTTCGAGCCTTTGCATGAGGCTTCCCTGAAAATTTATTTCTTTGAAGTTGTCCTTCCTTTTGGCTATTACGTCAGGGTGAAGGATTTCTGATCTAGAGTCTCTTTCCTGTAAAGATCCCTTCCTGAGGATTTTAGAGGACAGGGTGGTGATTAAACCCGATCCACTCTATTTACCCAAAGTTTCTTCCAACTTTCATAGGTCCCAGGAGGTAGTCCTCCCTAGTTTCTGCACCTCTCCCAAGAATACAGAAGAGGAAAGGTTTGGTCTTTTAGATGTAAAGAGATGTCTTCTGCTTTATCTAGAAAAGACCAGTGGGTTTAGGAGTTCCTCTCAACTGTTTTTGTTCAGTGGCCCCAAGAAGGGGTCCAAAGCATCTAAAAGTTCTATTGCTAGGTGGATTGGGGAGCTATCTGTGAGGCATATAAAGCGTCAGGTCGCACCCCTCCTTCTAGAATTAGGGCCCATTCAACAAGATCCATGGGCAGAAAGAGCGGGAGCTTCATGGGAAGATAGCTCTAAAGCTGCCGTCTGGTCCTCCTCTCATGCATTTGTCAAGGATTATAGAGTTCAGATGCTTTCCAGCCAGGACCTTTCCTTTGGTAGGAAAGTGCTTCAGGCTGTCGTCCCTCCCTAAGGTATTAAATCTTGCTTAGCCTCTCAAGTAGCTGTCCTGGAAGGTGAGGGGGGGAAACCCCCGTTAGACTTACCGGTAACGGTATTTCCAGGAACCTTCCAGGACAGTGTCTATATTCCCACCCTATTCTATGTTTTCCTGGTGGTGGTGTTTTTTTTATGTTTTCTGTTTTTTTCCTCTGCCGAGTGCACCTTCGGTGGAGGTTACTTGATCTTCTAAACAACTGAGGGTCAGAGGAAAGGGAGGGGCCTTTTAAATTCTCATTTGTGTTTCCTGTAGAGGGTGGAGCTGATCATCTCTCAAGTAGCTGTCCTGGAAGGTTCCTGGAAATACCGTTACCGGTAAGTCTAACGGGGGGTTTTTGATACAAGGATTTTTTATTTATTTTGCTTTCTCTTCAGCCAAAAGTTTCCATGAGGGTGTGGGGAAGAGTGTAAAAAAAAAAAAGTCTGCAGTAGCATTGCTTTGTATATATTTCATGGCTGGAACCGGTCTAGTTTTTATTTAGTTTATGCATTTAAAGTGACCCTGTCATCACAGGGTTATTTCTAAATAAAGTTCAGGCTTTAAAGGATAAGTTCACCTTATAGGAGCATGTTACATTACTCTTATATTTAGGGTGTAACATGCTTCTGTGAACCCACCTCCTGACACTATTGCTCCCTGCTCTGACAGCGAGCAGAGGGTTCCTATCCCCACACAGCTGCTTCATTCATTCAGAGTTCTGAGAGTGAAAAAGCTACAAATATTGTCTGCCACCTTGGCAGACCTACTTGTAGTTTGAACTGGCTGCTCAGCACACTTGTAGTTCATTTATTCTTCTAGCTTTGTAACTGAATGAGCTATATGAAGATACCGGCACAAAGCTAGAGGAAGACTGTGCAGGAGCCTGATATTACTCCCATGATCTGATCATGGGTGCAATGCTCTGCAGACTCCAGTATAAAAATAATAAACACACATTTTCTTTTTTCTTTTTTTTTTTTTTTTTTTTTTTTTTCTCCAAGGTGAACTTGTCCTTTTAAACAAAAAGTATAGTCATACAGACTGGCAGAAGGAGCAGACATTATACACAAACACGCTTTAAATACCAGGAGCGGCTGGGGGGAAACATCCCTGACCACTGGAAAGCTAAATATATTGGCTCTTTCACAGGTTGGGCTTTATTTACACGTAACCCCTATTAAAGTATCACTTTAATAAGGCATTACATACTTGACATGGAGAGGGAAAAGTGTGACAGACGATGTCTGTAAGCATTGTAATGTCAGTTCTACGTTCTTTTATAGGATATTCTTTCCTTTCCTGAACTTGCCTTTTTAAATAAAATGCTGAATATTATATAAAGGTATCTTTTGATAATTTACCATTTCCATTTAATTTTTTTGCAGCCTTAAGCCCAAGATGGCATATGGTTCGCCATTTATCTGTTACTCCTGACTTGACTATTAAATACGAGGAGCTGAAGGACTTGCTGAAGAATGATGGAGTTGTTCTTATTGACGTTCGGGAACCCTGGGAAATTAAAGAATATGGCCTTATTAAGGGATCAATAAATATTCCATGTAAGTCATATGAGGCAAAAAAAAAATTTCATTTTGTATAGAGTAAGGAAGTGCTATAACCCCTGTCAGTGTTTTTTTTTGTTTTTTTGTTTTTTTGTTTTTGTTTTTTTGTTTTTGTTTTTTTTTTTTTTTGCCATCTTGTCCCTTTGGGGAGATTTGCATTTACTTCCTGTTTGGTTATAAGAGGAAATCCCTGCAAATTAAAGTGGTGTTCCGGCCGAAATTACACTTTTTTTTAAAATAAAAATACCTCTATAATACAAAAGCTTAATGCATTCTAGTAAAGTTAGTCTGTAAACTAAGGTCTGTTTTGTTGGCTTATAGCAGTAGTTTGGTATTTTATAAACTTACAGCAGGCCGTGGCAATCTTAAGTGTGGGCATCTGAAGCCAGACTGTATTTCTTCCTGGATCTCATCCTTGCAGATCTCGCACATGCTCAGTGCAGCACAAGCAGTGTAATAGGTTTCAGGTCAGGTTTCCATAGCAACGGCAGTGTCAGAGGAAGTTGCCGCCCCTTCCCAGAAGGCATTGCAAACAGGAAATGATGCGATGGGCCACGGCCAGGGAGGAGGAAGTGAAAAATGAATACAGCAGATATACAGTAGGTGCGGAAAAAAAAAAAAAAAATCCAATTCGTTTACAGTGCCCAGTTTAGTGAGGGATGCTGAAGAGTTGTAAAAGTGGGTGGAACTCCACTTTAAGAGAATCCCTTGGACTCCCAAACATTCGCTACAAATACTGTAGCTGCTGACTTTTAATATTAGGGCACTTACCTGTCCAGGCATCCAGTGGTGTTCTCAGCCAAGCCAATTTATCCAATTGACTATTGGGTGTTGGCGCCGCCATCTTGACTAAGAGGCTGGCAGTGCAGCCTTGCAGCTGCACAGCTAGATTCCTACTGCGAATGCACGAAACGTGCTGCTCTTTGAATGGCCCGCAGTCTTCTGGGACCTACAAAGTTTCCCAGAAGGCTGCAGCGGAATTAGGGGGGAGGGGGGCTGACAAAACCACATACATGCTTCCTGATACCTGGAAGGCAGACAAGCGCAGGTTCCCCTTTTGGGAGGAGCTCCGCTTTAAGTTGTAAATAGTAAAACATATCTGAATATGGAAGACTGAGATGCCTGCAGCAAAGAAAACGATTTAAAGGTAGTAAGAGTGATAAAGTGACAGTGATTAAATCGAGGTTTAACTCCTTCAGCCCCGGAAGGATTTACCCCCTTCCTGACCAAGCCCTTTTTTGCGATACGGCACTGCGTCGCTTTAACTGACAATTGCACGGTTGTACCCAAACAAAATTGACGTCCTTTTTTTTTTTTTTCCCACAAATGGCTTTCTTTTGTGGTATTTGATCACCTCTGCATTTTTTGCGCTATAAACAAAAAAAAGTAACAATTTTGAAAAGGCAATATTTTTTTTTTTTTTTTTTACTTTTTTCTATAATAAATATCCCAAAAAAAAAAAAAAAAAAAAAATTCTTCCACAGTTTAGGCCAATATGTATTCTTCTACATACTTTTGGTAAAAAAAAATCGTAATAAGCGTCTGTTGATTAGTTTGCTCAAAAGTTATCGCGTCTACAAAATAGGGGATAGATTTATGGCATTTTTATTATAAATCTTTTTTTATTATTAATGGCAGCGATCTGTGATTTTTTTTTTTTTTTTTTTTTTTGTTATCGTGATTGCGGCGGGTGGACAGATCAGACACTTTTGCACTGATTAGTGTGTAAATGTCACTGGCAGGAAAGGGGTTAAACACTAGGGGGTAGAGCTGCACGATTCTGGCTAAAATAAGCTAACTTTACTGTTTCTTGTGTTTTGGTTTTTTGTTTTTTTTTTATCAGTGAAGTATATTTTTTCCCAAAAAATTGCATTTGAAAGACCTCTGGCCAAATACAGTGTGACATAATATTTTGCAGCAATTGACATTTTATTCCCTAGGGTCTCTGCTAAAATATATATAATGTTTGGGGGTTCCAAGTCATTTTCTAGCAAAAAATATTGATTTTAACTTGAGAAACAAGTGTCAGAAAAAGATTTAGCCTTTAAGTGGTTAAACTTCCTGCATTTACACTTAAAATCCAGGCAGTCTGCCAAGTTTTTTTTAGTTTTTTTTCACACAAGCTTAGCCCTTTGATCTAAGAAGGAAGAGTTGGTTACAATGTTTAATTTTAAAAATTTGGCAGACTGCCCTGATGTTTTCTTTTGACTCTGAGTGAGCAGATACGTCTCTCCACTTCTTATATGAAAGAATCGCAAACTCTGCAATAGAGATCATCAGGGGGTTGAATCGAGATCACGATTTTTTAAACTATTAATTGTGCAGCTCTACTAGGGGGGCGATCAATGGGTTAACTGTGTTCCCTCTGCGTGTTCCAACTGTAGGGGGGATGGGCTCACTAGAAAATGACAGAGATCATTACTCCCGATCACTGGGAGCAGTAGATCCCTGTCATGTTGCTAGGTAGAACAGGGAAATGCCTTGTTTACATAGGCATCTCTCCGTTCTGCCTCTCCGTGCCACGATCGCGGGCCACCGGCGGACATCGAGTCCATGGGCACGCTCGCGTGCCCGCTAACCTCCGATGATGGAGTGGCATACGGGTACATGGTTTTGCGCACCTGTACTGGAGGGAATGCGGGGTTTTTAAGGTAAGATAATAAAGACGCATGAAGTGGGAGGAGGCCACTAAAGCGGTCTCTTATGTATTGCATAAATTCATCCGTTTTTCATTTCAGGAATGTTGTTATATTATCATTCATTAATTTATATGTGTATACATTTCTATTGTCTTAAAGGATAAGTCCACCCTAATACTAAAGTCTCTACATCTACAGACATCCACAATCTAACACTAACCTATCTAGCCCTGTAAAGAAGAAATCAATATACATGCCTTTTTTGAAGCCGGCCCGGTCTTCGGTGGCGGAAGCTCTGCAGAGGACACAGCCGACAGTAGCTGTGAAATGAATGGGAAGTGATTTCAGCCATAGTCACTATGGGGCTTTTTCCCATTTACGTCTTTCAGGACAGCACCATAGAGAGACCTTGACTCCTCCCCTTCTGAGGAAACACCGCCTTCAAATTTTAGATTTAAACCTCACCGCTTCCCCCCGGCCCCTCAGTTCTGGTGTTTCCTCCGGTGGGGAGACATCGCAAGGAACCAGGGCTAAAACAGCCAGGGAGGCTGAGGCTAATTGCAGGCTGAGCAGAGGGGGGTGGATCGGGCGCTCTCTCTCTGTCTCTCTCCTGCTCATTTTCCTAAAAAGACTGCAGTCTAAGGGGCTAGTGTGGCTGGGTACCTTTTTAAGTCTGCACATCACGCTCCTCCAGCTTCTCTTAGTGAAGCTGTAAGCTGGAGGGGTCCGTTTTCGTTTTGCCTAGCAGTGGCATAGGCGGAGGCACAGGAGACCGCCCTGCACTAGCAGCCAGCGTGGGAGCTCTGAGCGCTGGGTCGGAGGGCGGGTGACGTCATTTCCGGCGGAGGTCAGTGCTTCCGTCTGACCCGTGACTTCCGGTTCCGGACGCGGTGATGAAAACGGACCGCGCGTTCGGCTGGTGCTGCCTCTGACCTGCTGTGGGGACAGCATACAGAAGCTTGGAACACCACTGTGCTCTAAAGGAGATGTCGGAAGCAGAGGCTTCAAGAACCGCTCCAGGAGAATCCTGCACCAGCCACTCCAAGGTAAGAGGAACCCTGGGGTGGTGTTCCCTTACCGCTTCCTGTAAGCTCCACAGGTGTAGAACTCCCCTTGGTGGTGAGGGGGGGGGTGTGACTGGGTCCCTGGTGGTGGTCGGTCCCGGGAAGTGCACCCCTGGTGGCCCTCTGTGTTAGTGCTGGTGGATAGGTTTGCTGATTGCTCCCTCTTTTTTAACTTATTTTACAGGGCAAAGCTACAGAGAAAAGCAAGTCGCCCCACAGTACCAAGAAAAAATGCCCCTCATGCAGAATCACAATGGGGGAATCTTGGTCTAAGCCCCTCTGCAGGGAATGTATAGAGGGGTTAGTGAGGGAGCAGTCTGAAGAACAGTCTTCAGATTTAGCAGCATCCGTTAAAGAGCTCTCTAATACGGTGCAGACCTTTAAGGCACTATTTTCCAGTCTTCAGTTGCCACAGCCGCAGGTTATTCCTCCACCAACACAGCTGAGTGTCCCTCAGTCCTTAATGGATGCTCCCTCGGGAAGTGGAGAGAATCCAGGAGGTGCCAGACTCGAGGTTGAGGAAGAGCCTGATAGCGAGTCTTCAGATCCCCAGGGGGAATCAGAGGGAGAGGAGGTGGAAGGGGAATCCACAAGATCCTCTCGATACAAGCTTTCCCTAGAAGAGGTGGAGGAGCTCCTAGGAGCCATTCATACCACCCTAGGAATCCAGGAGGAAAGAAAAAAGCTATCACTCCATGACCAGATGTATAAGGGACTAGGGGAACATAAAAGGAAGGTGTTCCCGGTCCATGAGGTCTTGGTCGACGCCATCAAAAAAGAATGGCAAGACCCCGAAAGGAAACCTTTCCTTTCAAGAGCACTTAAGCGTAGGTTCCCCTTTGCAGAAGAGGAGGCGCTGGTATGGAACAAATCTCCTAAGCTAGACGCAGCCTTTTCGCAGGTCTCTAGGCACACTGACTTGGCCTTTGAGGACATGGGGGCACTCCCAGATCCCATGGATAAGAGGATAGATTCCCTTCTGAAAAAATCCTGGGACTCTTCCCTAGGGAACCTCAAACCCGCCATGGCGTCCACAGTCGTGGCACGAAACATGGAATACTGGCTGACGCAAATTAAAGCACACATAGAGGCAGGAACACCTAAGGAAACAATCCTGTCGTCTTTCCCCATGCTCCTGAAGGGAGTAGCTTATCTGGCAGATGCTTCAGCTGAATCGGTGCGTATGTCCGCAAGATCAGCCGCATTGTCTAATTCGGCAAGAAGAGCCTTATGGCTTAAAACGTGGCAGGGAGATACCGCATCCAAGGTTAAACTTTGCGGCATTCCTCTCACGGGGGACTTGCTTTTCGGACCAGGTCTGGAAGCCGTGTTGGATCGAACGGCTGACAGAAAAAAGGCGTTCCCTTTTAAAAGGAAACCGGCAGAGACTAAAAGAAAGTCTCGGCCCTGGAAGAAATTGGACCCCCCAAAATCTGATCAACAGAAAAAGGGGTGGGGACAAAAAGGGAAAGGGCGTGGGGGGGCTATTTTTCGCCCTCCTGAACAGCCCAAAAAGACAAAGTGACAGAATAACGGTGGGAGGAAGATTGGGGGCCTTCCTTCCACAGTGGGAGATGATCACCTCCAACCATTTTATTTTGGAAGTCATAAGAAGAGGGTACAGGTTAGAGTTTGCAGAACCTCCACCATGCAGACTCCTGGTAACCACGCTACCGAAATGTGCAGAGAGGTCAGCGGCTCTCCTTTCCTCCCTCCAGGAGTTGGAGGAACAGGAGGTGGTAGTTCGAGTTCCAGAAGGAGAGACGGGCAGAGGCTTTTACTCCCACATTTTTGTGGTGCGCAAACCCTCGGGGAAGTTCAGGCTCATTCTGAACGTCTCGCTCACCTACAGGAGGTTCCGAATGGACTCAATCTACTCAGTAAAAACGCTCCTTCCTCCGAACTGCTTCATGGCATCGGTAGACTTGAGGGATGCCTACCTGCACATTCCCATTGCAGATCAGTGTCAGAAGTTCCTCAGGCTGGCGGTAAATACCAGAGAAGGGACGTTTCATTGGCAATTCAGGGCCCTTCCCTTCGGGCTATCCTCGTCCCCCCGCATCTTCACCAAAGTCATGGTAGAAGTCTTGGCTTTCCTACGGATCAAGGGCATCTCAGTGATCGCATATTTAGACGATCTACTACTTTTTGCCTCTTCCCCGGAACAACTGTCACAGGACCTACAGTTCACAAGGAACATTCTAGAGGGTCTAGGTTGGCTCTTAAATCTGGAAAAGTCCAATTTGACTCCATCGCAAAAGGTAGTCTTTTTAGGTTACCTGTTGGATTCAACAAAACAGAAGGTCTTCCTGCCAATGGAGAAGATCCAGAAGGTAGACAAGGCAATGTTATTACTCCAGGGCAGCCAACAAATATCAGTAAGAAAGGCTATGTCAGCCTTAGGGTTACTGACGACAGCACTTCCAGCAGTTCAATGGGCAGGGTTACACTTTCGCCCTTTACAACTCTTCATCCTGAGTACTTGGGACCACAGTCAGGGGTCTTTGGACTCCCTGATAACCATACCAGACCAGGTCAAGAGATCCCTATGGTGGTGGCGAAGAGAGGCCAATCTCTCACAGGGTCTGGAGTGGGTGCTGCCGGTGTCCAGATGCGTCACGACCGATGCGAGTGGCAGAGGTTGGGGGGCGCATATGGAGGACCGGGTGGCTCAGGGCGTCTGGCGGAGGGAGGACGCAAGAAGATCCTCCAACTGGAAAGAGCTGAGAGCAGTAGCCTTGGCACTCAGAGCCTTTCAAAAGGAACTTCAGGGACAGCATGTGAGAGTCCGGTCGGACAACTCCTCAGCTGTAGCCTACATAAACAGGCAGGGGGGTACAAAAAGCAGGCCCTTGTGGACCCTGGTAGAAAGCATTCTCAAATGGGCCGAAATAAATGTCCTTTCCCTCTCGGCAGTGCATCTGAAGGGGGAACAAAATCTGGTGGCAGATTTCCTCAGCAGGAAACGGCTAAGAGAAGGCGACTGGGTTCTGAACCAGGGGGTTTTCGAGGCAATATCCCAGAAATGGGGAAGGCCATGCATAGACCTCTTTGCCTCGAGAGAGAACAGGAAGGTGCATCTCTTCTTCTCCCTAAACAGGTGGGATGGAGCTCTAGGGGTAGACGCACTGGCTCAGAGTTGGACTTTCGACAGGTGTTATGCCTTCCCCCCACCTGTACTGATCCCAGCCGTGCTAAGAAAGTTTCAGCTGGAAAACACAACCCTCATTCTTATTGCGCCACATTGGCCCAGGAGGCCTTGGTTCTCCATCCTGAGAAGTCTGGCAGCGGAACCCCCCTGGCTTTTGCCAGTTCAGGAGAATCTCCTTTCCCAGGGGCCAATCTGTTGTCCCCAGGTGGGGAGATGGAACCTCGCGGCTTGGCTACTGAGGAGGGATTGTTGAAGAGCAGGGGTTTCTCAGATAACTTAGTGAAGACCCTCCTAAATTGCAGGAAAAAAGAGACCCAGGCTATCTACCAGAAAACGTGGAAGCGTTTTAATAGCTGGTGCACAGAGACTTCCTTTGATGTTCACAGCTCTATAGCGGTCTTAGAGTTCCTGCAAGCAGGGACGGACAAGGGTTTAGCCCTTGGCACCCTGAAAGGACAGGTTTCCGCTTTAAGTGTGTTTCTGGAGAAACAACTGGCCTCCGATCCTTGGATCGTTAGATTTTTTAAAGCATTGAGTAGGCAGAGACCTTTGAGGGTCTCCCCCTTCCCAATGTGGGATCTTTCTTTGGTCTTACAAGCGCTTACAGGGGAACCTTTTGAGCCATTGGAGACGTGTACGCTAAAATGGATTAGCCTCAAAACGGTGTTTTTGGTGGCAATCACTACGGCAAGAAGGGTGAGTGAACTCGAGGCCCTCTCCATTAGGGCACCCTTTTTTCAGATATTTCCGGACCGGGTAATTTTTAAAACCGATCCGGCCTTCTTGCCAAAGGTGGCCTCGGTTTTCCATAGAGGCCAGGAAATTGTTTTGCCCACCTTTTGTTTGAATCCTGTGAGGGAACAGGAACATAGGTTTCATAAACTAGATGTAAGAAGGTGTGTCCTGCAGTACTTGGAGGATACAAAACCATTTAGAAAATCTGATTCCTTTTTTGTGTTATTTTCAGGAACCAAGAAGGGAGACAGAGCCTCTAGGCGCACCATAGCTAGGTGGTTAAGGTTAGCCATCAGCCAGGCCTATATAATTAGTGGGTTGGAAGCCCCCAAAGGTATCAGGGCACACTCCACTAGGGCAGTGGCGACCTCTCAGGCCGAGTGGGCTGGTGCGTCTCCGGAGCAGATCTGTAGAGCGGCAACGTGGTCCAGATTCGACACGTTCGTGAAACACTACAGATTGGACCTTCTGTCAGCAAAAGACCAGGCTTTTGGGCGTAAGGTTCTGCAGGCAGTAGTCCCACCCTAAGGTAAGGTGCTCGCTCATCCTCTCTATGGTGCTGTCCTGAAAGACGTAAATGGGAAAATCGGAGTTACTTACCGGTAACGTCCTTTTCCAGAAGTCTTTCAGGACAGCACAGTTACCCACCCTACTTTAGGGACATTCGTGAAGAGTTCATCGCAGAAGAACGTCAGGTAAGATCAGAATTATTATGACGTGTTCTTGTGTCTCCCCAGCTAACCGGAGGTCCTCTTGAAGAACTGAGGGGCCGGGGGGAAGCGGTGAGGTTTAAATCTAAAATTTGAAGGCGGTGTTTCCTCAGAAGGGGAGGAGTCAAGGTCTCTCTATGGTGCTGTCCTGAAAGACTCCTGGAAAAGGACGTTACCGGTAAGTAACTCCGATTTTTTTGTCAACTGTGTGCTCTGCACCCGCCTCCACAGCGAAGCCGCAGCTGTCAGGTCGGCGGCAGAAAAGGTATGTATACTGATTTCTTTTTTACAGGGTTATATAGGTTAGTGTTAGATTGTGAATGTCTGTAGATGTAGAGATTTGTGTTAAGGTTGACTTATCCTTTTAATAGACTTTTTGTTTATTTCTACATGTGTTTAATTTCCTGATATTTTGCTATTTAGTGAGTGATCTACAAGCTGGACTACAACTGACCCCAGAGGAATTTGAAGCGAAATATCATAAAAAGCTTCCAGAAAAATCCAACACTCTAGTGTTCTCTTGCCTGGCAGGGATTCGAAGTGGTAGAGCTTTAGAAGTAGCAACATCACTGGGTTACAATCGGTAAGCATATTGAGGGTCTCCTTACTTCCCTTTTTTTTTTAGTATCCCCGGTGAGAATCTACTGATTCTCGCCGGAGGCCGCTTCAGTGCGAGCGTGTAAATGTAGCCTAAACTTTCGAAGTTTACAACACAACTACTGTGTCTTCTATGAGAACAGATCTTGGCAGGCTGCCAGCCCTCTAGTATAGACAACCAGCAGGTTTTTCTAACCTCTTAGCGACCAACAGAAATGTGTCTTTAGGCCTCTTTCACAGGAGCGGTTAGGTTTCAGCTTTTAGCTGCAGAGGAACTTATTTACCTCAGCTTAATGCAGACATTGCATCCTTATGGCCCCATTCACACACTGCGTTAAGCAACGTTTAATTTTTTTTTTTAATTGGTGAGGTTGAAAAAAGACACACAAGTCCATTAAGTCCAACGTGTGTGTGTGTGTGTGTGTGTGTGTGCGCACTTTTATGTTTTATATTACATTGTATATCCCTGAATTTTGCGGTTAAGGTGCTCATCTAATAGTTTTTTGAAATTATCGATGCTCCCAGCTGAAACCACTACCTGTGAAAGGGAATTCCACATCCTTACCCCTCTAACAGTAAAGAAGCCTCAATGTAGGTTAATTGGTTGGTTTGGCAATTATTCTTTATGAATCTATGCTGATTACTACTAATACCATTTTTATTACTAAAATCCATAGCTGCCATAACGCCGGTATCCTCTTCGGCCAGTGGTTCACTTTCAGATAAAAGTGGTCTCTGCGGCAGATTCGCCGCGAGATCCCCTTTTATCGGCAGTGGGAGACGGCACCCCCCCTCCGCCGCTTACAGGAGCCATCGGCAGCGGTGGAGGCGATCGGATCCTTTCACGTGCTGGGTATGGAGAAGAGTGACGCGAAGATGGCTCCCACCCTTCTCCATACCATTGTAGGGCCGAATTGACGTAAAAACGTCATTTCCACACATAGCTCTTAAAGGGCCATTCTTTTTTTTAAATTGCATTTTAGTGTAAATATGAGATCTGGGGTCTTTTTCACCCCAGATCTCATATTTAAGAGGTCCTGTCATGCTTTTTTTCCCCATCACAAGGGATGTTTACATGAATGAGTGAGAATTTTTTTTTTTTTTTTTTTTTTCTGTTTTTTCTTATAAGAACAGTGAAAAAATAAGAAAAAAAAATAAAAATTGAAATGCGCCCCATGTACAGAAGCAAACGCATACATGAGTAGCACCCGCATATGAAAATGGTGTTCAAACCACAAATGTGAGGTATCGCCGCGATTGGTAGAACGAGAGCAATAATTCTAGCCCTAGACCTCCTCTGTAACTCAAAACGTGCAACCTGTAGAATTTTTTAAACGTCGCCTATGGAGACTTTTAAGGGTAAAAGTTTGTCGCCATTCCACGAGCGGGTGTAATTTTTGAAGCGTGACATGTTGAAGTGTGACAAAAAAATGTATAATGTTTGGGGGTTCTAAGTAATTTTTCTAGCAAAAAAAAAACTTTAACTGTAAACAACAAATCTCAAAGAGGATCGGTCCTTAAGTGGTTAAGGAACTCCAGTCAAGTAATTGCCAGACCTTTGTTCCTAATTTTTACAACTGGAATGGTACCAGCTGATTGGAGAAAAGCCAATGTAGCATCAATATTTTTAAAAAAGGACCAAGATATATCCCTGGGAACTACAGACCAGTTAGCCTAACGTCGATAGTGAGCAATCCTTGGCGGGGATAAGGGACTATATACAAGATTTTAGTAATGAAAAGGGTATCGTTCGCAGTAATCAGCATGGATTCATGAAGAATCGTTCTTGCCAAACCAATCTATTAACCTTCTATGAGGAGGTGAGTTGCCACCTAGATAAAGGAAGTCCCGTAGACGTGTATTTGGATTTTGCAAAGGTGTTTGATGCAGTTCCCCATAAACATTTACCGCACAAACGAAGGTTATCAGCATGGATCAAAGGGGGAGTACATGGATTGAAAACTGGCTACAGGGGTGAATTCAGAGGGTGGTGATAAATGGGGAGTACTCGGAATGGTCTGGTGTAGAAAGTGGGGTCCCCCAGGGTTCTGTCCTACGACCAATCCTATTTAATTTATTCATAATCTATCTGGAGGGGAAACCGCTCAATCTTAGTATTTGCGGATGATACTAAGCAAAGCAGGGCAATAATGTCTCCACAGGACGTGGAAACCTTGCAAGAAGATCTGAACAAATTAATGGGGTAGAAAAATTTAAAATAATGCATTTGGGTACCAAAAATATGAATGCAATCTACTCACTAGGGGGAGAACCTCTAGGGGAATCTAGGATGTAAAAGGACTAGGGGTCCTAGTAGATAGGCTCAGTAATGGCATGCAATGCCAAGTTGCTGCTAACAAAGCAAACAGAATATTGGCATGCATTAAGAGGGGGATTAACTCCAGGGATAAAATGATAATTCTCCAACTGTACAAGACTCTGGTCTGGCCTCACCTGGAGTATACTGTCCAGTTCTGGGCACCAGTCCTCAGGAAGGATGTACTGGAAATGGAACGAGTACAAAGAAGGGCAACAAAGCTAAAGGGTCTGGAGGATATTGGTTATGAAAAAAGGTTGCGAGCACTGAACGTATTCTCTGGAGAAGAGACACTTGAGAGGTGATATGATTTTAATTCACAAATGCCATACTGGTGACCCCACAATGGGGATAAAACTTTTCTGTGCAAGGGACCTTAAAAAGACACATGGCCATTCACTAAAATTAGAAGAAAAGCGGTTTATCCTTTAAACTGTGTACAGGGTTCTTTACTGTAAGAGTGGTAAGGATGTGGAATTTTCTCTTCTACAAGCAGTGGTTTCAGCAGGGAGCATAGATATTTTTTTTTTTAAATTATTAGGCACCTAAACGACCACAACATACAGGGATATACAAAGTAATATTGACATAAAAGCACAAACACAGGTTGGACTTGATAGACTTGTGTCCTCTTTTTTTTTTTTTTTTTTTTTTTTTTTTTTTCCCCAACCTCAGCAACTATGTATTCTGACAGCGGGCACTACTCTGCTGTCAGAACACAATGATCAGTGTTGCAGCCGTTTTGCTGCAGTGCTGATCAAAGGAAAATTTTCCAAACTTCCCATTCTAGAGAAGCCGATCATTAGATCAACATCTATTTAAGCAAGAACGGCGACAGATGGATCAAAATTTGCCCGGTGCTTGCTGAACCGGACTATTTTCAATCCATCTATGGCCAGCTTAAATAGTCGTGCGAGGGTTTTTTTTTTTTGTTTGTTTTGTTTTGTTTTTTTATTTACTTATGAGGCTTGTACATCCCGTAGTAAGGGTCGGTTCACACTGGGGCAACACGACTTCAGCGCGACTTTGCACGGCGACTTCAACGCGGCTTCGACGCGACTTCAGCACGACTTTAGCAAATTACAAGGCGACTTGAAGTCGCCTCCATGACAGGCGACTTCGCCTGTGGCCAATCAGCTCTCTGGGGGGGAGGGAGGGGTTTTCCCTGCAAAGTCGCTTGACTTTACAGAGAGATCCGACTTGGAGGCGACTTCCATTGATTTCTATGGTACAGGTCGCCTACCAAGTCGGATCAAAGTAGTACAGGGAGTATGCTCTGAAGTCGGAGCGACTTCAGTAGCGTCTATTAAGACGCTAGCGTTCACTCCCATTGAAACTATTTCTGGGGCGACTTGGGGCGACTTGAGGGTGTACAAGTCGGATCCCAAGTCGCCCCAGTGTGAACCGAGCCTAACTGGATATGGGACTTCTTTAGACTTGCATACAGGAGCCTTTAGTTGTACTTAAAGGTCCAGCTTTTGCAAAAAAAAGATCATTAATGTGTAGTTCTTGTATCTTGTGTGCAATGCGCAGGCTCTTGCCATCTTTTTCTCTGGCCTTGGGTCCATACAGAGGTACCGACCTGGGCTGAAGAAAGTGTGGCTGGACTACTAGGGGGTGAGGGAATCTCTGGTAAAACCTTGCACAGTCCTTCTGCTATTAAGGAATAAATATAAAGCATTAATTCACTGGGAGTAATAGCAGTGACTGGTTGATGCAGCATTGTGGGTAGAGCCACACACAGTTGTGCTGAATTAAGAAAATGGCACATTTCTGCCAAAAGAAGCACCCCACAATTCAGCTAAGAAGGGTGGCTGTTTTCAGGGATTATGTATGCAAACATTCTTCATGTTACACACTAAAATGGGTGTAACGAGCATAGTCTAACCTGTATTTGGCCTTTTAATGCAAGGTCCAGTTTTAATTGTTTTTCAAATGTGTTTTATTAACTAATACCATGCTAGTAAGTATATAATGCTTGAAAACTCAGTTCAAACTATAAACCTGATGTAATGAGTGCTTTTTACACTAATGTGGAATGTCTCTTCTCTTTAGGGTCCATCATTATTCAGGAGGCTTTGATGACTGGACTAGGCATGAAGCAGCAGAAAAGACACAATGAGCCACAGCTAATTTAATAGTATTCATTCAAAGAACTACTTAAGATCCACTTTTTACATGTTAATATCACAGAGAGCATAGTGCATTACAGCATAATTTAGCCTAAACTGATTATGTGTAGCCACGTGCAATATGAATGTATCCCTTTAAAAATATATATATATATATATATATATATATATATATATATATATATATATATATATATATATATATATATATATATATATATATATATATATATATATATATATATATATATATATATATATATATATATATATATATATATATAATTTTTTTTTTTTAACACTGGGTTGTGCCTCAGAATGACCAAAACTATAATACATTATTGATGATATGTTATATTATGTGTTCTTCTATATATACGGTATGTTGATGCATCTTTTGAGGGCAACATGGGAAAAACAAATCCTTTAACTTACATGGTTGAGAGATGCCTTTTAAAGCTGAGTTTCACCCATTTAAAAGTCAGCAGCTACAAAAAGTGTAGCTGCTGACTTTTTTAATAATCAGACACTCGCCTGTCCCAGAGTCCAGCGCTGCGGGCATACGAAGCCTCGCTCCTCTCCCTTGCCCTGGCATTCTAACTGTGGGTGCTCGGCTGTGGCTTCACAGCCGGGTGCGCACTGCGAATGGCCGGGCAATCTTCTGGGACCTCTGACGTGTCCCAGAAGATTGGAGGGAGGTGATCTTCCTTCCGGCACCATGGGAGGAAGTGGGAGCTGGGTGCCTCTAAAAACGGAGTACCCGCTAAGCCGCCCCCCCCGCCCCCCCCCCCCAAAAAAATGACATACCAAATGTGGCATGTCAGGGGGTCACCAGCACTTAAAACTGAAGTTCCATTTTTGGGTGGAACTCTGCTTTTGTATGTGGTGTTACAAAACAGTGATTTTCAGAGACACTGTATTATAGCAACATATATTTTGGATGTGTAATAGACTTTTTTTTTTTTTTTTTTTTTACATTTTCGCTTAACTTGACCAACATATGTTATAAGTCTGTGGCAGCAGAGGGTTTTAAACACACTCCACAAGCTATAACAAGATGATAATTACAGCGCTAGTTCAAATACTATACAAATATATATGTACAAAAAAAAAATCATTCAATAAATATCACTTGTCCCCCCAAACAAAACATGAAAATATTTTTAACCAAAATGAATGTCAAATGAAATGAGTTTGAATAAAGGAATCAATGGTGTAACAACTAAAATAAAAAAAAAAACCTCATCACTGGTATTAATCTTCCAAATATAGAAAAATCTTTGATCCAAGGTGACCACCACCACTAATATAGGAAAACACTCTTATTAGAAGTGCATGGCTATCTCACTATAAGGCTGGGTTCACACTTATGTGAATTGTATGCGGGTTTCCCTGCATCCAATTTGCATGACAGGAGAGTGTGACTGTCTCTCAATAGAGCCGCTTCACACAGCTCTGGGATGGCACGTGGAGCAGATACCGGTCCTCTGCATCTTTGACTCAGTTTCAGGTCCAAATACAGGCAAAAATGTTGGACCTTGAACGGGCATGCACCAGACTTCCTGCAGCGAGCCTCTCGGCACATAGTGCGAACCCAGCCTCAGATTAGGCAAACACAGCCTTTATTAATTCCAAAGCTCTTCCAAACAGGTGCAGTCCACTTTAAAAGCTTCACCTGCACTGCTGTCCTCTCCCCATTCAGTGGTTAGATTTCATAGCCAGCATAAAAATAACAAACGGGCTCAAATAGTGTAGCATCTTAACCTCCCTGGCGGTATGATTATTTCGGATTTTAGGTGCTGAAAGCGGTACAATTATTTTGCATTGAAATTTGGCGTTTTATATTGTAGGTCTGTAATTCTTAACAATAACACACTTAAATCTGTCCAAACCAGAGTCTAGTAGATATCCCGGGTATGATAAAGTTTTGAAACATAAATTTATAATATAATAAATAAAAATAAATAATTAAAAAAAAATAAAAATAAATAGTAATAAAATAAATTTCCCCACGATTCACTATCACTCAATTCTGCAAGTGTTCTAATTTACTATCGCCGTTTTCTAGCTGGTCTAAAGCCACTTTTGACATAAAGGGACACTTTTTGGTTGCTATGGACAATCTCCAGTTTTCAGGCAGAAAGAACAGTATATATCACATAAAACTGCATGCAGGGCATGGGCCAATGCATTGGGGACAAAAGGGATGTGAAATCATTTCATACAGTACTGTAATCTGTAAGATTACAGTACTGTATGTGTTATGATTTTTACTTATTTTTTAATTTGCCGCCAGGCTCCGCCCCCGTGCGTCGCGATGCTCGCAGGGAACGGAGCCTGGCAAGGAGAGGCTTCGGAGGAGGACAGAGCCCACGGACACTGCGGGGGACATCGCAGGATCCCGGGGACAAGGTAAGTAAAGCCACACCAGGATCCTGCGATGTAATCCCGAGTGTGGCTCGGGGTTACCGCTAATGGTCCTGAATTTTAACCCCGAGCCACACTCGGGAAAACCGCCAGGGAGGCTACACATCCAAATTTATTTGACACTAGTAATCGAGGTACTCAAAAAAGCTGTTTTAAGCATAAGCTTAAAATCAAGCAAATAAATGTGTCAAAGATAGACAGAGAAGCTGCCAGACACTCCAATCTTTTATGGCTCACAGAAACCTCAAATGACAGGACACAGTTCCTATTCAGTCAAAAGGGTTTTAAACAGGCTCCACAAGCTGACTGCTTTCTATGACCTTCTGAAGTGTGTGCACCCACACGACCCTTCCTCTGGTATGCTTCTCTCTACTGCTGCTGGGCCTGGGACCCACATAACTGGTGTAGGCAGGTGGAGGGGAAGGAGACCAGCGAACATCTGGTCGCTGACCTCCCCTAGTTGTAAAGAACCCAGAAACGACACATACATTGTCACTTCCAGTTTCTGCTTTCACTGGCCACTGTGGCCATGTAAGAAACTAGTGAAGGGCTCACTTCCAGTTTCTGCTTTCACTGGCCACTGTGGCCATGTAAGAAACTAGTGAAGGGCAATCAGTGCTCTGTTAGATCTGGTCAAAGGCAGGTAAGACATCAGAGGTCTCTTTAAAGAGAACCTTTCACAAACAGTTTATATCACATAGGGGAGTTTTGTCTTCTATGTCATTGTTTCTCAACTCCAGTCCTCAAGGCACCCCAACAGGTCATGTTTTCAGGCTTTCCATTATTATGCACAGATGATTTGATCAGGTTCACTGCCTTAGTAATTTCCACAGCTGTTTCATCTCAGGGAAATCCTGAAAACATGACCTGTTGGGGCGCCTTGAGGACTAGAGTTGAAAAACACTGTTCTATGTGATATAAATAAAGTTTGATAAAAAAAAAAAAAGTATCAAAAAATAAAGAGCCGAACACTTAGCTTCCCTCCTCCCCCAAAAAAACGAATCTTGAGCCTGCACCACCACATATGCACACATGAGCATATGGACATACCTGTCTGTGGCACCTATGTGCAAGAACATTGCTGGCACTACACATGTTGCATATCACTGTGCACACCAGGGTGAGGGCAATAATTCTAGGGCTAATATTCTCAGTTAACTCTAAAGGCTCCTAGAGACAGGCGGTAATGTCCTTAGAAATGTGATCTGTGGTGCTGTCTGTAAAACTCTGCAGCCTGAGTTAAAATTGCTGCAGCTGTGAAGCAATGCCTTTCAAATGTAGAATGTATACAGCCCTGACAGACTATAAAGTTAGAATGCATGAAATATAGAAACTAGGAGAATGGACTTTAAAGGCACACGAGTAGTTTAACTAAAAATAGTTTTATTTAGTTTATAGTATTTTCTCGAATCGTCTTCCAGGGCAGCATCCGAGAGATAGGCTCCTCCTCCCTAAAACAGGAAACACATTAGTCCACCATTATAAATTTCACACTCTTACCTGTGTGCCTCAGTTGTTTGTGTTTCCTCCGGACCCACAGGAGCTGCAAAAACGTTTGTTATTTTATTTTCACCTGTCTCTGTGCTTGTTGCAGGAGACCCCCTGCCAGCATCCCATACAGCCCAAGGGGCTTTGGGAGGGCGAGCAGGCGCAGCACTGGGCAACATTGCTCAAAGCCTGAGATTTCGCCCCTACTGCGGGGTCTGCAATCATCCCCCCAGGCTGCAGAAGGACTCTGTCATCCCCACCCCATGCCGCTGTTTAGGCCTGTGTATGCTTCTGCAAGCACCCCCCTCTGGCTTCCCGCAGAATTTGGAGCCCGCCAGGGGGGATGGATACATGCACAGAGGCGCGCGCCCCCCCCCCCCCCCCCCCCCCCCGCGGCGGGCGCCGCCGCCGACCACCGCCGCTCAGCAGCAGAGGGTCTAGCAGGGACACGGTTACTCTACAATACAGTGGCATGTGCAGGTGTGTCCACCAACATGCACGGGGTCAGCCGGGGGCGGGGCCGGAGCTTATGCAGGAAGCAGATAAAAAGGCCTCTAAGCAGAGGATCCTGGTGGCTGATCATGTCTGACGCTTCCCCACCCTGCCCTGCAGATCCTGCAAGCCAGGACAGCTCCAAGGTAAGCCAGAATATTCCTGAATTATCTCTGTCTTAACCTCTTTACTGCCTATCTACAGGCAGTTTTTTTGACCACCTATCTCACGGGGGTTTTTTGTCTCTATACTTGCTTGCAGGCAAAGACCCCTGAGGAAAGGAAGGCTAAAGGCAAAACATGTGCCTCATGCAGCCACAGGCTTTCCCCAGATTGGAAAAAGCCCCTGTGTCAGAAATGCTTAGACAAAATGGTGGCAAAAGAATCACAGGAATTTTTGAAAGACCTGCTCAATTCCTTTTAAAAAAGAAATTCAGAGCACCATGGCACCACTACGCTCAGCTATCGAAAAATTAGAAACGCCAGCAAGTGTCGCTCAGGCCAGTATCCCATCTACCAGCGGAACACACATTCCGAGCGAGAACAAGGTACAGGCAGAACAAGAGGTGGATTCAGATGAATCTGAACAATCTGAATCAGAAGACGGTATCTGTTCAGACTCAGAGGAGGAAGATGACACGACAGACTGCAACCTGTTTCCTTCTGAGGACACAGACAGTCTTCTCAAAGCCATCACTGACACTCTAGGCATTAAAGAACAGAAAACCGCAGAACTCACTATACATGACAGAATGTACAAAGGGCTCCAGCCCAAAAAGCCAAGAACGTTCCTGGTACACCAAACACTTAAAGACCTAGTCAAAAAGGAACGGGAAGACCCAGAGAAAAAGCTTTTCATCCCCGCCACAATCAAACGCAGATACCCGTTTGCGGAAGCAGACACCAAAACCTGGGCTAAATGCCCCAAGGTGGATGCCTCTCTGGCAAAAATCACGAACAAATCGGACTTGGCTTTTGATGACGCAGGTACCCTCAGCGACCCCATGGACAAGAAAATAGAAGCTCTCCTGAAAAGGGCATGGGAAGCAGGGGCGGCAAACCTAAATCCGGCTATTGCTTCCACCTGCACAGCCCGAACCTTGCTAATCTGGCTAACCCAGCTGCAAGATCTATTGGAGAACGACACGCCCAGGGAGGAACTAATTAAAACCATCCCCACACTAACTAGAGCGGCAGCTTTCTTGGCAGATGCTTCAGCAGAAACTGTCAGAATATCCTCTAGGACCACGGCACTACTAAACTCGGCCCGCATAGCCCTGTGGTTAAAATCCTGGGGGGGGGGGATGCACCTTCCAAGAACCGTTTATGTGGCATACCATTTACTGGAGACCTACTGTTTGGTCCCGAGCTAGAAACAGTCCTGGATAGGACTGCAGCAAAAAATAAGGGGTTCCCTCAAACCAAGAAGAGACAAGGGAAGGCGCCCTTTCGGCATTTCAAAAAATTCAATAAGCCAGGGGCAAAAAAGCACTGGGGTCAACAAAACAAGAAAGGCAAAGGTGAATTCATCCTCAAGCCTAATACCCAAAAGAACAAAAACCAATGACTGCCTTCAGGTGGGGGGCAGATTGGCGGCCTTCTCCCACCAATGGGAGGAGATAACAGAAAACAAATTCATATTGCGCACCATAGCGGACGGTTACGCAATAGAATTCTCCAACCGCCCCCCAACCAAATACTTAGCGACCATGCTGCCCAAGGACAGCAATCAAGCAAAGGTGTTTCTAGAATCTACAGAAACTATTGGATCAGAAGGTGATTTGTCACGTTCCCCAAGAGGAGGAACAAAAGGGCTTCTACTCACACATCTTCGCAAAAAGAAAACCATCAGGCAAACTAAGGCTGATACTAAACCTCAAACCACTCAACCGAGGAATAAGATACAAGAGATTCAGAATGGAATCTATCTATTCAATCAGGAACATCCTACCGCGGGAGACATTCATGGCAACACTAGATTTACAGGATGCCTACCTACATGTCCCCATAAGGAAGGATCACCAAAAGTTTCTAAGGTTCGCAATCCAGGGGCCAGCAGCTACGCTGCACCTACAGTACACAGCTCTCCCCTTCGGAATCTCCTCAGCTCCAAGAATATTCTCAAAAATAATAGCGGAAGCGCTAAAAGGTCTAAGACAGGAGGGTATTGGAATAATACCATACTTAGACGACCTCCTGTTCTTTGCGGACTCGGCAGCAATCCTAGAAAACAACCTGCGCACGAGTATGAACTATCTGCAAAACCTGGGATGGTTAATAAACGCAGAGAAATCGCAAATGATCCCAAGCCAGAGAGTAGTGTACCTGGGATACGTGCTGGACTCCAGACTGTCAAAAATTTTCCTAACAAAGGAAAAAGACGTAAAAATGACACAAGCAATTACGTCCCTGCTAAGGAACCATTCCACAACGATCAGGCACGGAATGTCCGTACTAGGACTGATGACATCTTCCATTCCAGCCATCACCTGGGCACAAATTCACATGCGACCCTTACAGAACTACATTCTTTCCCAGTGGGATGGCAGGCAAGCATCCCTAGAAAAATCCATTCCCGTCCCCGCCACAGTCAAACAAACACTCTACTGGTGGCTCAACCCACTTCGGGTCATCGAGGGGCGCAGATGGGCTCAAGTCAATCCAGTCAGCATCACCACCGATGCAAGCGCCCTAGGATGGGGAGCCCACATGGAAGGGCGGTTCTCGCAAGGGAAATGGACACCCAAATGGGCTCAAGCCTCCTCAAACTTGAGAGAGCTGAAGGCTGTGGGGGAAACGCTAAAAGCCTTCAAACCAGCATTACAGGGGAAGGATGTAAAGATACAATCAGACAACGCAGCGACAGTCGCATACCTAAACAGACAAGGGGGCACAAAATCTCAAACTGATGAGACTGACACAATCTATCCTACTGTGGACAGAAGTGAACATAAGATCGATATCCGGTATTCATCTAAAAGGAACAGACAATACAGTGGCAGATTTCCTGAGCCGGAAAACGATAAAACACACGGAATGGTCGCTAAACCAAACAACCTTCACTCAAATCACCCAGAAGTGGGGTATACCCGAAGTAGACCTATTTGCTTCCAGGGCGAACGCAAAATCTCCGATATTTTTCTCCCTGGACCCTACAGATGGCAACAGCGGGGTGGATGCTTTCAACCAAAACTGGAGATGGCATCTGTGCTATGCATTCCCTCCAACTGCCATAATCCCAAAAGTAATCCAAAAAATCAAGGCAGAGAAAACAACAGTGATACTAATAGCACCACACTGGCCCCAGAGAGCATGGTTCAGTCATTTAAAAAATCTCAGCATACAACCTCAGCTGACACTGACGGACCGCCCGGATCTACTGTCACAAGGCCCAGTCAACCATCCGAACCACAAAATCTTGAAGCTCTCGGCTTGGTTACTGAGAGGGTAAAACTCCAGAACAAAGGCCTGTCAGACAGAGTAATCAACACCATCTTAAACAGCAGAAAGCCGGTAATGAGAGCCATCTATGAGAAAATAAGGAAAAAATTTGTTTCTTGGTACGAAGACAGACCAATCTCCAACGGTGGGATAATTCCAATAGTTTTGGACTTCCTACAAGATGGTGCAGACAAAAACATGTCACCAAGTACCCTGAAAGTACAAGTTGCAGCACTTTCCTCGGTCATGGATACTAGACTAGCGGAAGATCCGCTGATAAGACGATTCCTCATAGCTCTTAAAAGATCCAAACCAGCCAAATTGTACAAAACGCCCACCTGGGACATGGGCACAGTACTTAAGGGCTTTCTTTCCCCTCCGTTTGAACCTATCGAGGACAGCTCAGACAAAAACCTCACGTTAAAAACTGCGCTCCTTCTGGCCTTAGTATCCGCCAGAAGAGTGAGTGAGATCCAAGCTCTATCCTCCAATAGAACCATACTGCCTAATACATCTGGACAAGATAATTCTCTCTCCAGATCCGGCCTTTCTACCCAAGGTCTCTTCTACATTTCACAGAACCCAAAACATCGTCATACCCTCACTTCCAACAACCATGGATAGTAGGAAAAGAGACATTTACAGCAAACTTGATGTAAGGAACACGCTCATAGCGTATCTTGAAAGAACAAAGGAATGGCGTAAAACGACCTCCCTCTTCATCCTCCATGCAGGAATCAACAGAGGGAAACAAGCTTCAAAAAGCACCATCAGCAGATGGATAAGGATGGCCATACAGATTACCTATAAGGCACAGAATCTCACTCCACCTAGTGAAATCAGAGCGCACTCAACTAGAGCCTGGGCAACCTCGGCCGCAGAGAAAGCAGGGGCAACTCCGGAGCAGATCTGCAGGGCAGCGACATGGTCGAGCTTCAGTACTTTCGCTAAGCACTACCGCATAGACCAGCTGTCTGACCAAGACCAAGCATTTGGTCGTAAAGTGCTCCAGTCTCTAACCCCACCCTAGTAAGTATTGCTTGATATATCCTCTCGGATGCTGCCCTGGAAGACGATTCGAGAAAACAGAGTTAGGTACCTGGTAACTCTTTTTCTAAGAAGTCTTCCAGGGCAGCACTAGTTCCCACCCTTGAAACAACAAAAACCAGGTACAGAGGGGGAGCTTGCAGCTTACAGGGAATTCCTTCGGTGCTTTAACATAACTGAGGCACACAGGTAAGAGTGTGAAATTTAAAATTGGTGGACTAATGTGTTTCCTGTTTTAGGGAGGAGGAGCCTATCTCTCGGATGCTGCCCTGGAAGACTTCTTAGAAAAAGAGTTACCAGGTACCTAACTCTGTTTTTTCATTTATCTTTGTAATCTAAATATTACATTGATTATATGAAAATGCTCTGTATTCAACTTTTTTTCCACCCTACATGCAGTTTAGGCTTGTTATACATATAACTTATAATCAAACATTCCAAAGATATATATATAGGGGATAAATTCCCAAACCAGTATTGCAATTAGTGAATGTAAGATGAAGAGTTGAAGGTTCAATTGCAGGTCCGGGTGGGTATTCTCTTAGTTGCTCAAAATGTTTCACGTCTGCATGACGCTTCCTCAGGAGCTAAGAAATTCCCACACGATCAGACATAGTGAAGGGCATAAGATGTAGTATTATAGCTGATAAGATGGGTAATCATTTAGTTGTATTTGAAGGTTAGCAGTGTATACAAGGCGTTGCGGAGGCACCAATACAACCACAGTTCCTGGTATGGGGATAGGCGTCACTGGGGAGCCTGTTCAAGTAATAGTAGCATGTAGAAGCTCAAGTTAGTTGGTGGAAGGGCTGTAGGATAAGGTGCGACTCCCTCTAATAGAACAACGTATTGTCTTTTTTTTTTTTTTTTTTTTTTACCCCCCCCCCCCCCCCCCAGTTGCCATTGTGAAGGAGCCCTTAAAGTGATGATCTGTAGGGGATTTTAAAGCATTGCCTATAAAAAAAATATTGGGTAATATAGTGTGAGCCCTAAAGTTTAACTTTTACTGTATTTTTTTCCAGAAAATTTGAATTTGATATTCTCCAGGGTGTCTGCATTTAGAAAAATACGAGTATTTAATGTTTGGGGGTTTTAACTGATCCTTGGGCCTAAAAAAAAAAAAAAAAAAAAAACGCTCCAGCAAAGAAAAGGTTAATTACAACAATCACACCCCAGTCTGTGTAATGTTAATGTGAAAAGAAACATTTTTAAGTAGTTTTGATGCAACAACTGGAAGAGGTAAGCCCTTGAGCCAGGCAAAAGGGCAGACAGCAGCAAAAATTAAGTGTAGAATTTTTTATGACCATCGACTGCCTACTCTTTGCCAAATCGGACCAGAGAAAAAAAACCAGGACAGGCAATCCAAGAAGAGAGATAGGTGCTGCCACATGGAGGCACATGGATTTACTTTAAGTTCTTTTTTTATTTGTTTCCTGCAAGGCTGTCCCTGCCCTAGTCAAGGAAACACAGATAGGGACGGCAATGCAAATTGGGTAAAAATAATGGCAGCTGGAAAGGGGGAAACAATTGGACCTTGTATGGCCCCCACATTTATTGGGAGACTCATCTCAGTCCTTGTTGGCTATTTTGTTTGCCCTTTCCTCTCATCCTTGGAGAAAGACTCAATCATACGATGGTAACTTGCTGCCCTAAAAAGCCTTGAAACTCAAGCACCACTCGCCAACACCCACCTTGCCATCACAGTACCAACCTTTCCATACTAAGTTTTTGCTGGCGCAGAAGAACCACACCCACACACACACCAGCTTGCCATAGGAACTGCTTACATAGTGTACCAGCTGGCAAAATCAGCCCTCTCCTGTTTGTTAATGTGTGACATACACAGGAAATATTTTCCTACCTGCCATCACTATTTTTTTATGTATTTATTCTGTTTAATGATTTTTGCAGAACTACAATTTGATATTCTTTTCCCTATTTAATTTTTTCAATTGTTTTAATTTTTTTTCCTCGTAAGGCCTTCCCTGCCCTGGGCAGGGATGGCAAGGCTGAAACTAAAATGATTACAGGCGAATATTCCAATGGACTACTGGATATCAAGGATGTAACACTGGCTAGAGATGACCCAATATGTCCTGGAGGTACAAGCCTTCCCTGCTGCAGGTGTCATGTCTTAGAGGGTCTTCAGCACTGCGAGGAGAGGGGGAAATTTGTAACTGAGAAGCTGACTTTTAGGCTCTGTTTTTGCTATTGCAACCCCAAAGTTGCACGATTTACATTGTGACTTTGCAATGCAATTTTTTTTTTTTATTTTTTTTTAGATGCAATGTCATGCAACTGGTGAAAACCATGTGAGAACAAGTCGCACGGAAGTCGGAACAAAGTAGTGCAAAAACCTTTTTTTTGAGTCGCACCAATTGGAATGTGGACCATTGAAATACATGGGTTTTAACTTGTCATGCGACTTCACATGTGTCAAGTCACACAACAACTCGCAGCAGTGGAAACAGAGCCTTAAACAACTTCCAAACACCCACTGCAGATGCTACTAAAAAATACATTTATTTTATATATGTTTAAGAAAAGACGCACTTAATAGAAATATGGGAATACAGTCTCTGCTGTGGTGCACCTAGGGTGAGGGTGTGTTACATTTATGGCGCACATTTTACATTTTTCTTCAAAGGATGCAGTAAAGTGCTACTAAAAAGGCAGCTCTTCAGTGGTCTATCAGCAATGGCTGCCTGGTGCACTCATCACCCCAAGCTAAAAGTTATGAAAAAAAAGGGGGAAATACCCCAATTGCTGGAAAAATGTAGCAAATGTTGACAAATGAAGAGCTAGTCATCATTCAGTTGTGTTGCAACCAGCCTCACATGTATATGTAGCAGCACAAAAGCAAGCCTTCTGAGGTACCACAAACGAGCACAAGCATTTATGCTGGAAGTGTGCTATGTAGTTGTAATATATACAGTTTTACTAACACATGCTAAGGTTCAGTAAGTACAGATACAGTATCTCACAAAAGTGAGTACACCCTAACATTTTTGTAAATAATTTTATATATTTTCATGTGACAACACTGAAGAAATGACACTTCGCTACAGTGTAAAGTAATAAGTTTACAGCTTGTATAACATTGTAAATTTGATTTCCCCTCCAAATAACTCAACACATAGTCATTAATGTCTAAATTGCTGGCAACAAAAGGGAGTACACCCGTAAGTAAAATTTTCCAAATTGGGCCCACAGTGTCAATATTTTTTGTGGTCACCATTATTTTCTAGCACTGCCTTAACCCTCTTGGGCATGAAGTTTACCAGAGCTTTACAGGTTGCCACTGGAGTCCTTTTTCACGCCTCCATGATGACATCATGGAGCTGGTGGATTTTAGAGACCTTGCGCTCCTCCACCTTCCGTTTGAGGATGCCCCACAGATGCTCAATAGGGTTTAGGTCTGGAGACCTGCTTGGCCAGTCCATCAACTTTACCCTCAGCTTCTTTAGCAAGGCAGTGGTCATCTTGGAGGTGTGTTTGAGGTCGTGATCAGTTGGAATACTGCCCTGCGGCCCAGTCTCCGAAGGGAGGGGATCATGCTCTGCTTCAGTATGTCACAGTACATGTTGGCATTCATGGTTCCCTCAATGAACAGTGCCGGCAGCACTCATGCAGCTCCAGACCATGACACTCCCACCACCATGCTTGACTGTAGGCATGACATACCTGTCTTTGTACTCCTCACCTGGTTGCCGCCACATACGCCTGACACCATCTGAATCAAATAAGTTTATCTTGGTCTCATCAGACCACAGACATGGTTCCAGTAATCCATGTCCTTAATCTGCTTGTCTTCAGCAAACTGCGGGCTTTCTTGTGCATTATCTTTAGAAGAGGCCAGTAATGGCGAACCTTGGCACCCCAGATGTTTTGGAACTACATTTCCCATGATGCTCATGCACTCAGCAATGTAGTTGAGCATCATGGGAAATGTAGTTCCAAAACATCTGGGGTGCCAAGGTTCGCCATCACTGGCCTAGGCCATCCTTATGTAGAGCAACAATTCTTTTTTTCAGATCCTCAGAGAGTTCTTTGCCATGAGGTGCCATGAACTTCCAGTGACCGGTCTGAGAGAGTGAGAGCGATACCACCAAATTTAACACACCTGCTCCCCATTCACACCTGAGACCTTGTAACACTAACGAGTCACATGACACTGAGGAGGGAAAATGGCTAATTGGGCCCAATTTGGACATTTTCACTTAGGAGTGTAGTCACTTTTGTTGCCAGCGGTTTCCGCAATCAACGGGGGTGGATGCGCTAACAGCAGAATGAAATTTCAGAATGGCATATGCCTTCCCTTCGATCCCGGGGATCCTCCTCTTTTTGCGCAGGGTGCCGCAGGAGAAGGTGTCCATTCTGGCGGTATATCCCAGACTGGCCGAAGAGACCTTGGTATCCTCTGCTCCTCTCATTGAGCATCAAGGAACCACACCCTCTACCAGTAATGTCAGACCTGCTGAAGCAGGGGCCAATCTGCCACCCGGCCCCAGAGAGCCTGAAATTGACCGTCTGGGTCTTGAGAGGCGAAGGCTAATCAGACTGGGTTGCTCAGCCAGAGTCACGAGTACCCTAATGAAAGCCAGGAAAGACAGTACCAACAATGCATATACCAGAACTTAGAACAAGTTTGTGGAATTTGCATACAGACTTGCCAGATTCGCCAAGGGTCTGCCACATTCTGGAGTTCCTCCAGGCGGGATTGGAACCAGGGCTCTCCCCAAGCACTTAAGGCCCACGTGTCTGCTATTTTGGCTTTCACTGGCACCCAGTGAGCCGTGGATAAGTTGGTAATTCGATTCTTCAGAGCGGCCATCCGCCTAAGACCGCCAAGGTCTCTAAGATTTCCAAAATGGGACTTACCTCTAATCTTGGATTTCTTTTCATCAGACACCTTTGTTTCTCCTGTCTCTTTATAGCATCTCTCATTGAAGACTGCCTTTCTCGTGGCAATAATTTCAGCCAGAAGGGTATCCGAGCTAGCGGCATTGGGGTTTAAAGAACCCTTCCTCTCTTCCCAGATAGAGTGGTGCTCAGACCAATGCTGGGATTCGTCCTGATGAAAATCACGCTCCCAATGTTTCTCACAGAGAACTCTCAGAAACCAAATTCACTCGATGTGGGGTCTTCACTGAAAGCTTATGTGGGTGCGACGGGCGGACTTAGAAGGTCGGACCATCTCTTCGTCATCCCGAATGGTGCTCAGAAGGGCCTGAGGGCTTCAGGTAGGGTGATCGCCTCGTAGCTATTCAAGACTATATCGTTGGCCTAAAGAACGAAGGATTTGCCTGAGGGGGTCACAGCGCATTCCACTAGGGGAGTCTCTACCTCCTGGGCAGCGGCGGACAAGTGTCCTTGGAGACAATCTGCAAGGCAGCCACAAGGACGTCCATACATACCTTCATGGAACACTATTGCATGGAGCTGGCGGCTCTGACTATCGTAGATTTTGGCAGAGGTGTTCTGACTTCCGCCTCCAGTGTGGATTAAAAATTATTCTCAAGCATTACCCTACTGTGTGTGGCTAGTTAATTCCCAGATGTGCTGACATGGAGCCGTCAGGAAAACGAAAAATTGAATTCAAATACTTACCATAATTTTCCTTTCCTGATGAGCTCCATGGCAGCACAATACCCGCTCAGTTAAGTAGTAAGAGTTACAAAACACCGAGGCTGAGGTGAGTTAGAAATTTTAAAGTTAAGTCCTGGGTGGGCGGGGCTTCGCCCAGCTGTGCTGCCATGGAGTTCGTCAGGAAAGGAAAATTACGGTAAGTTTGAATTCAATTTTCCGTTTTCTATCATCCAATCATGTACAAGAAAAAATGTGTTTTTTTTATTTTCCTTGCATGTGATTGAGTAGTCTTTTTCAAAGTGAAGCGTTGCCTTATTACTAAGCTCTGGAGCAAGTGCACTTTAGTAAATCAACCCCATTGTCAATTAGTCTGATGAATTTCTGCATTGATTTGCAGGGACCACAAATTTCAAACTCAGTGGATCCACTGCAAACCAAAAATGGTAGCAGTGAACTCAAAACTCATCCTTATCTTCAAACATGTACCGTGGGGATTTTTATCTGTTTTGTATAACATTTCCACTACATTCCTCTTAATAATTTGTAAACACAATTTTTTTCCTTTTTTTTGTTGTTATTGAGCAGCTTCCAGCTGTGTCGTTGATCAGTGAAAATAACATTTGGAGCATTAGTTGAAAAAAAGAAATGAAGTGGTTATTGCTGGGATTCATTTTTTTCTGCTATTCCAAGCCCAGCCCAAAATGTGTTCATGTGGAAATCTGCTGTGCAAATTTAGTCCAGCATATCATGGGTGAATCCTTCTTAACCACTAAGGCTTCTTTCACACTGGGGTCTTTTCAGGTGCTTTAGCGCTTTCACACTGGGCGGTACGCTTGCAGGACGAGAAATAAAGTCGTGCAAGCAGCATCTTTGGGACAGTGCGGGATCAGTGTATACACCGCTCCCAAAAATGCCTTGCCCATTGAAATGAATGGGCTGAGCTGCCGAAGCACCTGCAAAACATTTCGGCAACACTGCCTCTTTTAACCCCTTCTTCGGCCACTAGGGAGGGTTAAAAGCGCCCCGTTAGTTGGCGAAAAATCACTGCTATAACAGCGGTAAAGCGCCGCTAAAACTAGCGGCACTTTACCGCTGACGCCGGGCAGTGTGAAAGTACCCTTAAGGACTAAGCCTATTTCTGACATTTGTTGTTTACAAGCTAAAATTAGTATTTTTTGCTAGAAAATTACTTAACCACTTAAGGACTAGCCTTGTTTTGGATTTAGGATTTTAGGTGTTTACATGTTTAAAACCGTTTTATTGCTAGAAAATTACTTGGAACCCCCAAACATTATATATTGTTTTTTTTTCTAACACCCTAGAGAATAAAATTGCGGTCAATGCAATACTTTTTTTCGCACCGTATTTGCGCAGCGGTCTTATAAGCGCACTTTTTTTGGAAAAAATTCACTTTTTTGAATAAAAAAAATAAGACAACAGAAAAGTTATACCATTTTTTTTTTTATATTGTGAAAAATAATGTTATGCCAAGTAAATTTTTACCCAACATGTCACGCTTCAAAATTGCGCCCGCTCGTGGAATGGCGTCAAACTTTTACCCCTAAAAATCTCCATAGGCGACGTTTAAAAAATTCTACAGGCTGCATGTTTTGCGGTACAGAGGAGGTCTAGGGCTAGAATTATTGCTCTTGCTCTACCGGTCGCGGTGATACCTCACGTATGCATTCGCTTCTGTGTGCGAGCTCGTCGGGACAGGGCGCTTTAAAAAAAAAATGTTTTTCTTATTTTACTTTATTTTATTTATTTTTTTCACTGTTTTTAAAAAAAAAATAAAAAAAATTGGATCACTTTTATTTCTATTACAAGGAATGTAAACATCCCTTGTAATAGAAAAAAGCATGACAGGTCCTCTTAAATATGAGATCTGGGGTCAAAAAGTCTTTAGATCTCATATTTGGACTTAGATGCAAAAAAAAAAAGTCAACAAAAAAAATGCCTTTAAGGCAAATGGGCGGAGCTGACGTTATGACGTCGCTTCCGCCCTCCTATGGTATGGAGATGGGTGGGGGCCATCTTAGCCTCACTCGTCTCCATACCGAGGAAGTGACAGGTCCCGATCGCCTCCGCCGCTAACGACGGCTCCTCTCCCGCCGCCAATAACTGTGATCTCGCGGCGAACCCGCTGCAGAGACCACCATTATCGGAAACACGACCGGCTCCTGTAAAGGTGGATACCTCGGTTGTGGCAGAAGCTGCTGCCGTTACCGAGTTATCCACCTTCAAAGTGCCGACGTATATGTACAGGAGTCGGTCGGTAAGTGGTTAAAACCCCCAAACTTTTTTTTTTTTTTTTAAGCAGAGACCCTAGAGCAGTGGTTCTCAACCTGGGGGTCGAATGACGATTTGACAGGGGTCACCGAATCCTGGGAAGTTCCTTAAGCCCGCACCACTCTCGCAGCCGCTCAGCAGGGCTGTCCCTGGAGCCTGTGGCCGCCCACTCAGCCTCTTCGCAGCCGCCCGTTTAGTTCACGGCATTGGTGGGGGCCAGAGACTAGAGGTCAGCTGACTGGTGAGGAATGTGAAGTGGGAGGGCCTGGAGGAGACCCTATCTCCTGATTTCGGCATAGGTGTCACTGCTGCGAGACACCACAGAGCTGGAGACACAGTAAGGCCCCTTTCACACTGGGGTGGTTTGCAGGCGTTATTGCGCTAAAAATAGCGCCTGCAAACCGACCTAAAACTGCCGCTACTGTTTGTTCAGTATGAAAGCCCGAGGGCTTTCACACTGAAGCAGTGCGCTGGCAGGAGAAAAAAAAATCTGCAAACCGCATCTTTGGAGCGGTGAAGGAGCAGTGTATTCACCGCTCCTAAACCGCTTCTGCCCATTGAAATCAATGGGGCAGCGCGGCTATAGCCGTGCTATGCGAGCGGTTTTAACCCTTTTTCGGCCGCCAGCGGGGGGGTAAAACTGCACCGCTAGCGGCCGAATACCGCCGCAAGAACAACGGTAAAGCAGCGCTAAAAATAGCGCTGTTTTACCGCCACCGCCCCAGTGTGAAAGCGCTCTAAGTAACACTACCTGTGATTAGTTGCCATTAAAAGTCCCCACTACAGTTCTCAGATTAGCAGATGACCTTGATCAAGAGCACCTAAGTTGGCTGATCATAACTCCCCCCAGCACTGCTACTCATCCCATTTCCCCCCACCAAGGAGAATGAGAAGGAATAAAAATTAGAGAATACATGGAAGGGAGAGGAAAAGAGGGAGAGGAACAAAGAAAAAGAGAGAAAGAACAGGAAAGATGGCTAGAGAGAGAGGGGGGTGGGGGGAAAAAAAGAAATTAGGATAGAGAGAGATAAAAGGGAAAGAAAGGAGAACAAGGAGAGAGTGGTACATCCCAAAATGTACCATAAGGGGTTCTAATACTGTACAAGTGGAAGGGACTCAGGGAGTGCTAAATGTCCGTGGGTTAGGAGCGCAAATTACTTGTCTTGCCTTGGGTGCTGACAACCCACGCTACGAAAATAATTTTACTGTTAGGGGTCCCCACACCTTGGGAAATTTTATAAAGGGGCAACCGCACTAGAAAGGTTGAGAACCACTGCCCTAGAGAATAAAATGGAGATTGTTGCAATACTTTATGTCACACTGTTTAGAGTTACAGAGCAGGTTTAGTGCCTGAATTATTGCTCTCGCTCTAACGATCGCGGCGATACCTCACGTGTGTTATTTGAACACCGTTTAAATATGTGGGTGCGACTTGCGTATGCGTTTGCTTTTGCGCGCAAACTCGGAGGGATGGGGCGCTTAAAAAAAATTTTTTTCTTATTTATTTTCCTTTTTATTTTTACAATGTCCCTTTTAAAAAAAAATGTTTTGGATCACTTGTATTTCTGTTACGAGAAATGTAAACATCCCTTGTAATAGAAAATAAGCAGGACAGGGCCTCTTTAATGTGAGATCTGGGGTCAAAAAGACCTCAGATCTCTCATTTAGAAGCAAAAAAAAAAATTTAATTTTACATAAAAACCAAAAAAGAAAATCGTCCCTTTAAGGGCGGAAGTGACGTTTGGCATCGCTCCGGTCCTCCAAGGGCATAGAGTCAAGTGGGGGCCATCTTGCCCTCACTGGACTTCCTTCCCACCAATCTGGTCGTTTTCGCCGCTACCCCCATCTCTGGTAAGTGGGGAAAACGTCCGGGAAGTGGCGGGCACCTCTCCAACTGCCCATAAAAACGTTGCCGTGGTGAATCTGCCTCTGTGACCACTTTTATCTGAAATAACCTCAGGATATAACATCAAAGTACCGACGTATATACAAACAGTGGGCGGTCCGGAAGTGGTTAAGCTGGCCGTACACACAAACATATAGATAGATAGATAGATATCTCACACACACGTGTGTGTGTGTGTTTATGTATATATATATATATATGTATATATATATATATATATATATATATATATATATATATATATATATATATATATATATATATATATATATATATGTATATATATATATATACACTACCGTTCAAAAGTTTGGGGTCACCCAAACAATTTTGTGTTTTCCATGAAAAGTCACACTTATTCACCACCATACGTTGTGAAATGAATAGAAAATAGAGTCAAGACATTGACAAGGTTAGAAATAATGATTTGTATTTGAAATAACATTGTTTTTACATCAAACTTTGCTTTCATCAAAGAATCCTCCTTTTGCAGCAATTACAGCATTGCACACCTTTGGCATTCTAGCTGTTAATTTATTGAGGTAAGCTGGAGAAATTGCACCCCACGCTTCTAGAAGCAGCTCCCACAAGTTGGATTGGTTGGATGGGCACTTCTGGCGTACCATACGGTCAAGCTGCTCCCACAACAGCTCAATGGGGTTCAGATCTGGTGACTGTGCTGGCCACTCCATTACCGATAGAATACCAGCTGCCTGCTTCTGCTGTAAATAGTTCTTGCACAATTTGGAGGTGTGTTTAGGGTCATTGTCCTGTTGTAGGATGAAATTGGCTCCAATCAAGCGCTGTCCACTGGGTATGGCATGGCGTTGCAAAATGGAGTGATAGCCTTCCTTATTCAGAATCCCTTTTACCCTGTACAAAGCTCCCACCTTACCAGCACCAAAGCAACCCCAGACCATCACATTACCTCCACCATGCTTAACAGATGGCGTCAGGCATTCTTCCAGCATCTTTTCATTTGTTCTGCGTCTCACAAACGTTCTTCTTTGTG